>JAJSOF020000015.1:145685993-145710993 GCA_025594305.2 Periplaneta americana | reverse complement strand
TAACCCTTCGCCCAACCCCCAAGCTGGAGGACCATCTCTCATCGGCTGTCCGCGACTGCTTATTCAATATATTCACAGCTACCCTCCATATCTGGATAAAATCGAGCTAGATTTATAATCTTGCTAGTGAACGTAGCTATGTGTACGAAAAATTTTAGCCATGTAGATTAAACAGTTTTCAAGAGAAAGGTATATGCATTTAACAATTTTTTTGTTTTTTTTTTTCTTTCATTTGAATAAAATTTTTTAAACTCAATTATAGCAGTTAATATAACAAACTAACCTCCAATATACTCCTAAAAGCATGTGGAGTAGTAACTTGTAAACAATTGAAAATAACACCTTTTATACTTTCGGAGAAATAACCACTTAAAATCAGCATTGCGCACTATGAAAACACCTGGACTACCTTGTCCCCTTAAAAGAATATCTGGCTACACTTTCCCACATTAACTGAGTGTCCATATAATAGAACACCTTTGAAAGTGTGTGTACATTTTTGGACCTCTGTGTGTTATAGAATTACTAGTGGCTTGTGCAGCAAATGCTGCAAACTAAGTTCATTGGACGTTCAAATAAACATTTTTCAGATTTATTTTCAATGAACAATATCAGACATTCTGAAAGTTATGTGTTTCCATAATAATGAAACATACTCCTTCTGAATGGTTTTTTAAATGGAAAATACTTTTTCTTGAACCTATACACCTTCAGTTTTTGAGTTTCAACGCGAAAACGCAAATAACAATGTCAGGACAATCAGTCGGTTTTTTATGTGGGAGTAAAGCAGTAGCTATTTCTGATCATTGCGGATTGTGGGTGAAAGTTAAAAAAAATGTCAGGTTTGCTATGCTTTCCAACAATAGACATAGCATCTTAGTATAGCTGCTGCATGTTTCGTAAATTACCTTGAAATGTAGAGATCCTGCTAAGAGATCTTGCTGAAATGATCGGGAGACTACAAAATCTTGTAGGCCTCATATTTTATCAGTAAGTAATACCTTTTGGTCTTTCCTTAGCAACTCTAATTTTTGCGCTCTCTCGAGCCAGTACTGAAGAGAATCACGCATATAAATCGACACCACATCGCCATTAAATATATGAAAAAGACCCAACCCCACTTGATTAATAACTACAAAAATATTTGATTTTTAATAACAATATTATCTTACGTAAGTTTTATAGTTTTCAGTAGCATATACTATATAGCCGCCACTCAGTAAATTATAGAAATCAAGATCTAATTTAAGATATTCTCTATATCTACTTATATAACCCCAAAACGTTTCACCTTCATATCATCAATACAGCCTTAATAGTATAATTAATGAAAAATAGTCACATCATGGCATTAACTATAATAATATTTCATTTCTAATGGTAATAATGTCATCAAACCACCTCAAGTTTTATAGTTTTTAATATCCAATACACAGCTGTACTCAGAAAATTACACACCGCAGAATCAGACCTGTAAATTAATTTTAGTAAGTCTTGGAAATTTTTAATAACCAATTTAATTTGAGCTCTAAATATGTCAGCATTCTTGCAGATCATGGCCTTCATGTAATATTGTTTACTGTAGTGTGTGTTTTGTTTTATTCTGAAATGCAATTAGTTAGTGACGACAGATGGATTTTAGAAAATAAGAAAATTATGTTGAAAAATTGATATTTAACTGAAAACTGCTATGTTTCTGAAAAACTTTGGGTTCCAAGCTTCAAAATGAGGGGTCATTTATTAAAATCCGTTCAGCCGTTTTCCCGTAATTTCCATTACCATTTCAAATTATATATATAACTAGCCGTAACCGTGCGCTCCGTTGCACTTGTTAGAAATAAATATAAAGTAATTACATAATTAAAATAGGACGTTTGATCCAGGGAACAACTTTTACAACAGCGCAAGATAATCTGCTTCGCTCATTACCCAATTTTTTTTGCATTGCATTTATTGCATATATTTTATGTATTTTAACACGATTCAATTGAGCGTAGTTAAAATTTGAATTATAAAATAATGGATTGCTAAGCTAACGTACTATTACTGCATACTAAATCAATACACTCTCGTTGTTCGTTAATTCTCTGAGATTAAAATGAGTGTACATAAATATTATTTTAAGAAATACAGAAAACGAATGTACAGAATAGCCTATCAAATTTTCTGTGCATAAGAAGCTATTTTAATCTTACCTGTCCTCGATTTACTCAGACGTTACTGTAATAACATTATAGCATTATGTCCATCTAGAGAAACTACACTTTCCAATGGTGAAATAATAATAATTAATTATACAAATCAGTTAATTTAGCTTCTGATATTACTTCATACAAATGCAGAAACATTCTCTGTAGGCTATGTTTAATAGCTTTCGATTGTTAATGTCCAAGGCCCCTGTTTCGATTGTTGTTGTCCAAGGCCCCTTATAGACGAAGTCATTTGTTCTTAATTCATTGCACCATCTTAGATGGCGTTATTTTAATTTTAGAACTCATTTATCTCATTAAATATCAGTCCTATCAAAATTTTGTAAAGAGTAAAGCTTATCGGAAATCATTTTTAAAGAAACTTTTGTTATGTAACATTTTTCACAAAAATCAATAATAAGCGAGATATTTCGATTTATTTAATTCAGGTCCCCTTATAACTCCCCTTTTAAATAAAGTATTTTGAATGCCATATAGCCTAAAATCTAAGTTACAACGAACTTAATTTATATTCCAATTTTCATATAAATCGGTTAAGCCATTATCGCGTGAAAAGGTAACAAACATACAGACAGACATACAAACAAACATTTCAAAATGCGATTTTCGGTTTCAGGGTGGTTGATTATATATGTTAGGACCAATTATTTTTGGAAAATCGAAAATTACCAGAAAAATTTCGGCTACAGATTTATTATTAGTATAGATAGATTATAGATATACCCGACTTCCCTAAGATAGAACTCCAAAGCAAAATGTTTCAAGTGAAATCTGTGGAGCGGCCTGCATTCCCAAACCTCCGCGCTGTATTGTCCACTCCCCTCCTGCTGCGAGCGCTATTTCTGGCAGTTGAATCGCTACTGATGTAACCGATCTCCTTTATTATAAACCCATAGCATTCCACGTGCCGTATACCGTAGCTCGTTCCTTTCTCGCTTAATAATCAGTATAATTAAACGATATCTCCCACAGTATAGTCCGGGTCAGCTTACTTCATACCCTAAACAGCAGTATCTTTTCTAAACAGCAGTATCTTTTCTAAACAGCAGTATCTTTTCTAAACAGCAGTATCTTTCTAAACAGCAGTATCTTTTCTAAACAGCAGTATCTTTCTAAACAGCAGTATCTTTTCTAAACAGCAGTATCTTTCTAAACAGCAGTATCTTTTCTAAACAGCAGTATCTTTTTAAACAGCAGTATATTTTCTAAACAGCAGTATCTTTTCTAAACAGCAGTATCTTCTCTAAACAGCAGTATCTTTTCTAAACAGCAGAGTATCTTTTCTAAACAGCAGTATCTTTTCTAAACAGCAGTATCTTTTCTAAACAGCAGTATCTTTTCTAAACAGCAGTATCTTTTCTAAAAGCAGTATCTTTTCTAAACAGCAGTATCTTTCTAAACAGCAGAGTATCTTTTCTAAACAGCAGTATCTTTTCTAAACAGCAGTATCTTTCTAAACAGCAGTATCTTTTCTAAACAGCAGTATCTTTTCTAAACAGCAGTATCTTTTCTAAACAGCAGTATCTTTTCTAAACAGTATCTTTTCTAAACAGCGGTATCTTTTCTAAACAGCGGTATCTTTTCTAAACAGCAGTATCTCTTCTAAACAGTAGTATCTTTTCTAAACAGCAGTATCTTTTCTAAACAGCAGTATCTTTTCTAAACAGCAGAGTATCTTTTCTAGACAGCAGTATCTTTCTAAACAGCAGTATCTTTTCTAAACAGCAGTATCTTTTCTAAACAGCAGTATCTTTTCTAAACAGCAGTATCTTTCTAAACAGCAGTATCTTTTCTAAACAGCAGTATCTTTTCTAAACAGCAGTATCTTTTCTAAACAGCAGTATCTTTCTAAACAGCAGTATCTTTTCTAAACAGCAGTATCTTTTCTAAACAGCAGTATCTTTCTAAACAGCAGTATCTTTCTAAACAGCACTATCTTTTCTAAACAGCAGTATCTTTCTAAACAGCAGTATCTTTCTGAACAGCAGTATCTTTTCTAAACAGCAGTATCTTTTCTAAACAGCAGTATCTTTTCTAAACAGCAGTATCTTTTCTAAACAGCAGTATCTTTCTAAACAGCAGTATCTTTTCTGAACAGCAGTATCTTTCTAAACAGCAGTATCTTAAAGACAATATATTTTGCCTATTGTCATTCCATTATGTCCTACGGAATAATATTTTGGGGAAATTCTGCAGATAGTAAAATTATATTCTTATTACAAGAAAGAGCCATTAGAATAATAGTTGGAGCAAAGGCTAGAGAATCATGTAGATTATTTAAAAAAAAATTAGAGATTCTAACCTTAACAAATCAATACATATACTCTACAATAAATTTCCTCTTATGTAATAAAGAAAATTTTCCAACTAACTCAGCCATACATAGTATAAATACCCGCAGAAGGAATGATTTTCATACGCCATCATCAAATTTGTCATGCTTTCAAAGGGGAGTACGTTACATGGCGAAAAAAATGTTCAATAGTCTTCCTGAAGACATTAAGAATCATAGCCAAAACCCTGCATTATTTAAGGTAAAACTAAAAAATTACTTAATATCTCACACTTTCTATTCTGTAGATGAATTCTTGACATTTCACAGTACTGTGTAAATATTATAATATTACTAAATGATAAACATATTACATTGTATAAAATATTACTGTTATTAAGATATTAATTCTGTACATATTTCATATTTGCATTTTATATGTATTGCATTTTATTGTTAAACGTAAGAATTGGACATGTTCTTTATTCTATGCTATAAAGCAAATGTAAGAATATTATGGAACGAATAAATCTGCCTGCCTGCCTGCCTGCCTGCCTGCCTGCCTGCCTGCCTGCCTGCCTGCCTGCCTGCCTTTTCCTGCCTGCCTAAACTCTGCCTGCCTGCCTGCCTGCCTAAACAGCAGTATCCATTCTAAAGCAGTATCTTTTCCACAAACAGCATCCTTTAAACCTGCCTGCCTGCCTGCCTGCCTGCCTGCCTGCCTGCCTGCCTGCCTGCCTGCCTGCCTGCCTGCCTGCCTGCCTAAACCTGCCTGCCTGCCTGCCTGCCTGCCTGCCTGCCTGCCTGCCTGCCTGCCTGCCTGCCTGCCTGCCTGCCTGCCTGCCTGCCTGCCTAAACAGCCTGCCTGCCTGCCCTGCCTGCCTTTACTAAACAGCCTTTTCTAAACAGCTGCCTGCCTGCCTGCCTGCCTGCCTGCCTGCCTTTCCTAATCCTGCCTGCCTTTCTGCCTGCCTGCCTGCCTGCCTGCCTGCCTGCCTGCCTGCCTGCCCATTATGTCCTGCCTGCCTGCCTGCCTGCCTGCCTTCTTATTACCTGCCTGCCTGCCTGCCTGCCTGCCTGCCTGCCTGCCTGCCTGCCTGCCTGCCTGCCTGCCTGCCTGCCTGCCTGCCTGCCTGCCTGCCTGCCTGCCTGCCTGCCTGCCTGCCTGCCTGCCTGCCTGCCTGCCTGCCTGCCTGCCTGCCTGCCTGCCTGCCTGCCTGCCTGCCTGCCTGCCTGCCTGCCTGCCTGCCTGCCTGCCTGCCTGCCTGCCTGCCTGCCTGCCTGCCTGCCTGCCTGCCTGCCTGCCTGCCTGCCTGCCTGCCTGCCTGCCTGCCTGCCTGCCTGCCTGCCTGCCTGCCTGCCTGCCTGCCTGCCTGCCCGCCTGCCTGCCTGCCTGCCTGCCTGCCTGCCTGCCTGCCTGCCTGCCTGCCTGCCTATCTGCCTATCTATCTGCCTGCCTGCCTGCCTGCCTATCTGCCTGCCTGCCTGCCTGCCTGCCTGCAGTGGATTGTTTTGATTTTCTAGTTTGCAGGTTGAATTTTCTTTTGCCAACTTCGTTTCGAATTTCGATACTGACAAATACTACAAATGGTAGTGATTTTGTAACTGGTATGTTGGCAGCTGACAAGCAAACTTCTGCTAGGGGCAGATAAAAAAGTTAATTTTTTTTATTCCACCATGTTAATAATGTCAGAAGAAGTGCTTATTAGTACATTATGCAACGAGCCTATAATGAAGGTAATTAAGAAGCGAGTATGGATATTTATGAAACGAGCGCAAGCGAGTTTCATAATTTTCATACGAGCTTCTTAATTACCATTATATGCGAGTTTCATACGACTTTTTATGCTCGACCATATTTCTAACTTGATATTATTAATTTTCTTTGTATCTGACCATGGCCAATGTCCCGTATGTTGTGAGATGTGTGCAAACGCGAAAGTATTGATTTTTTCCGAGGAACAGATGTTCACATTGACCTTGCTAGGCCACAAGAACCTACAGAGATAACATTAAAATTAAATTAGATATTGAAAAACGAGATGACAAATTGAATTTATTTGAATATTATTTACAATTAACGCTAAGTATTATAGTAACAGAACATAACCTTCTGCGACAGTATTGGATTTCCAGCCTCCGTGACTTTTCGCTAATTCTCTTTCGATTGCATATCCGAGAATAATCGATACTTGCGGTTTTATAACGGTAGAAAGCTGACCTGTCATTGGCTGAACAGTTGTAACCTGAGTCGTCATTGGCTGAAAGACCTGACCTTTAATGAGTAGGTGTACTTTAATGACATGCATTAAAGGTCTGCTACCAGGTCTATAATTACTACATTTCGGCATGGTCGAGCATAAACAAATTTGGCCACTCGACCGCAATTATGAGGGCCGTAAAAATAAGTTCACCAGGGTCCGTTAACAGAAAAAAAACACAATTTCATTGGACAAATTTACTGAAACAGACACAGCAATTGTTGAGCTATTTTCCAACATATTTTCCATCGGAATTGAAACATTTCTCATATCATGGGATCGACAGAGAGAGGTGCAGACGCAGTCAAACGCTGGTTCCGATCTGAGGCGGCTACTTCTACGACACAAAAATTGATCCCATGGTATGACAAACGGCTCAATTCCAGGGGGGATATGTTGACAAATAGCGCAACAATTGCTGTACCATTTAATTGTGCTTTTCTCTATGAACGACCCCAGGAAAAATCACTTTCTGGACGGCCTCTTAATTGCGGTCGAGTGACATTAATTTAACGTTTGCTTGTGAGACAAATATCGACAATATTTGTCGGTACTGGAGTTCAATGAAATTAAAATTGTTCTAGATTTAGTGAAATTTGAACATACTAATAGTTAATTAATATCGGTAAAGGTAAAGGTATCCCCGTAACATGCCATGAAGGCACTTGGGGGGCATGGAGATAGAGCCCCATGCTTTCCATGACCTCGGCACTAGAATGAGGTGGTGTGGTCGTCACCACGCTCTGACCACCTTTTACCCCCGGGAAAGACCCGGTACTCAATTTTATAGGAGGCTGAGTGAACCTCGGGGCCGTTCTGAAAGTTTGGCAACGAGAAAAAATCCTGTCACCACCTGGGATCGATCCCCGGACCTTTCAGTCCGTAGCCAGCTGCTCTACCAACTGAGCTATCAGTATTAATATTAATACATAATAGTTATTTTATGTGTTACATTGTGGTTATAATTCAAGACTATAGTCAGATAAGTTTTCGGAGTTAGTACTGATAATTTCGTGTAGTCAAACAAAATACATTTTTAGGTTAGGTCTCATGAGTAAGTTGTCTAGTCAAACTAATGAATTTCGTATTGCCAGACAAAATACTTGACATGTTGATTCCTTTCTCGTGTAGTTTGCCTGCGAACATTTGTTACAAATTATTGAATTATTTAGAATACCCTTCCAACATAAAGTACCGTAAGTAAATAAGTCATTTTGTATGTAGGATCGTGCGATATTTGGTAACAGTTGGCAACACTGACAAGACGGCAATATTTGCTGTTTAGGAACTGTTCTTATGTGACCCTCACTATGCATACTCCTGCTGAATCTGTGGCTACCTGCCGCCTGACAGCGATGCCGTGTTGGCTGCGTTGCATTAGCGCAAAAGGAGCTGTGGGATGCTGATTCAGTGACGCTAACATTGAGGTTACAATACCGCAAATAAATAAACGGACAATGAACGCGGAGAAGAAACCAAATATGACAACACCGTGCGTATTAAATGTTGCAGCTTTCACTTGGAACAGTCTGGAAAATTGTAAACATGGGACTTAAATGTGAATACGTAAATAAAAACTCAGAATTAGGCAACAATCTGAAATATGTCTTTGGATTGCAGTATTTGCTTCCAAATATTGTGGGTGAGCGGTACATTTAAGAGTATCAATTAAAATCAAATATCAAATATGCATATTTAATCGGAAATAAATAAATAAATTAACTATATCTTAAGATGAAGGGTGGAACAGAGAAAAATTGTCTCCGGCACTGGAATTTGAACCCGGGTTTTCAGCTCTACGTGCTGACGCTCTATCCACTAAGCCACACCGGATTCCTCTCAGTTTAAGTTCCACCTCTTCGGTTCCCTCTAGTGGCATACCCTCATCCACTGCGTCATAGATGTATGACAGTGGCACAATGTCCACACACGTGCAGAGGTGCACTCGTTATGAGTGACTAAGTGGCTGGGATCCGACGGAGTAAGCGCCGTCTCTGTTCCACTCATCCTTCATGACATGATGACGCAGAATTTCTGCACATAAATATCATATGTACTTCGGTACATCATCTATAGGCTATGTATATAATTTGAACTGGTAATGGAAATTATGGGAAAACGGCTGAAAGGATTTTAATAAATAACCCCTCATTTTGAAGCTTGGAACCGAACGTTTTTCCGAAAAATAGTAGTTTTCAGTGAAATACGAATTTTCCTACATTATTTTCCTATTTTCCAAAATCCATCTTCCTTCAGTTTTGAGAACTAATTGCATTTCAGCACGGCAGTGATTTCAGAATAAAACAAAACACACACTACAATAAACAATAGCTATTACACGAAGGCCATGACCTGCAGAATTGCTGACATGTTTAGAGTTCAAATTCAATTGGTTATTAAAAACTTAAAGACTTAGGCCTACTAAAAATAATTTACGGGCCTGATTTTGCGGTGTGTTATTTTCTGAGTACACTTGTGTATTGGATATTGAAATCTACAAAACTTGAAGTGGTTTGATGACATTATTACCATTAGAAATGAAATTTAATTACAGTTAATGCCATGACGTGACTATTTTTCATTAATTATACATATTAATGCTATACTGATGATATGAAAGTGAAACGTTTTGGGGTTATATAAGTAGATATAGAGAATGTGTTAAATTAGAACTTCATTTCTATAATTTACTGAGTGGTGGATAATATATATAAAACTTACGTAAGATAATATTGTTTTCAAAAATCAAATTACTTACAGTTATTAATCAAGTGGGGTTGGGTCTTTTTCATATACTTAATGGCGATGTGGTGTAGAACTCTAGAACTCTTCGGTATTGGTTCGAGAGAGCGCAAAACTTACAGTTCCTAAGGAAAGACGGTATTACTTAGTGATAAAGTAAGAGGCCTACAAAAGTTTGTAGTCTCTCGATCATTTCAGCAAGATCTCTTAGCAGGATAAAATGATTTTACCCTCTACATTTCAAGCTCTACATGCAGCAGCTATACCAAAATGCTTTATGTCTTTGAATTTAAATTATATTTAAATAAGTAAATAAATAAATTTAAATATTCTAAATAAATATTTAAATAAATAAATAAATAAATAAATAAATAAATAAATAAATAAATATTGTTCGAAATCATAGCAAACCTGACTTCTACAATCCACAATGACCTGAAATAGCTATTGCTTTACTTCCACATGAAAAACCCACTGATCGCCATGACATTGTTACTTGCGTTTTCGCGTTGAATCTCAAGATACAAAGGATACATAGGTTCAAGAAAAAGTATTTGGCATAAAAACCATCGAGAGGGAGTATGTTTCATTATTATGGAAGCAAATAACTTTCAAAATGTCTGGTATTTTTCATTGAAAATAAATCTGAAAAATTTTTATTTGAACTTCTAATGAACTTAGTTTGCAGCATTGGCTGCACAAGCCATTAGTAATAATATATTATGATATGCGAAAAATAACCACTTAGTGATTTAAGATTTAAGAAAATAAAATGTTCATATTTTTTCCTAAAAAGTTTACAAAATACACAATTTCTAAAAAAACTAATAGTTAGATTAACTTGAAATATTTCACATACATTCTTCTCTGCAGTTCATGGAGGTTGTACTACAGTAATTAGGATATTATTACAAAATAATAGTCATTGCTCATGGGATTATCACTTGATAATCATTTTTGAGTAGATACTAAAATTTGGAAAGATACTGAAATCTACGAGTATAAATATACACACACAATCTTTTCAAACTTTAGTACCCACCTGTGATATATTATCATCGACTTGCTTTTAAAACCCCGAAATTCCAATCTTTCTGTAATGTAGACATGTGTGTATATTTTTAAAGTGCGTTTAATGATAACAACTTGTAGATATGCATTTGTTTATATTGTTCTTATTGTTGATTAAGAGTTGAAGAGAATAAAGCTACAAAAACTTATTGAGTATTTCATGTAATAGTTGTGTTTGTGTATTAAATTATTTTAAAATGGTGTATACCCTTCAAGAGAGAACATAAAAATCATCCTTATTGATTAAATTTAGGGAATTACACAAAATAAATTTTTTCATCCTACATTCAACTGATAATAACAAACATACAGGTTACCAGGTGACGATAGAAAACAAAAGATGCGAAAACAAATGAATGAGGTGTATAAACAATTGAATGCTCTTTCATATTTAAGTATAAAAATATAGGGGTGCCATTTCAAAGTGGGATAGCTGGAGGGTGGGGGTGAAATCTAAAATGTAATTAAGCCTGGTTTCAGACTTTCCCCTCAATATCTATATTGACGTGTTTTTTGTTTAAATTGAATTCAATTTAAATAATTATTTAGACTGGAAAGTTTTGAAATGAAAGCCCTGTATAATAGTTCCATAGATATTTTAATTAAGAAAAGCGCATGTTAGCTACTTAGTTTAAGTGTACTAGCGTCCTTAAGTCCATTAAATGGTTGACTATTACGTAATTTATTTCATTAAGGAAGCAGGAAAGGATGATATGTATGAAGGAATAAGAAGAGTAACTGAGTCAGTGCTCGAAAGAAAATAAAAAAAACACAATTCAAGTTCGTAAGTTCGATTTCGCCATAATATTATCACTGCTTGCAGACTTACTATTCAGTGATATAACAGACAAGCCTAATCTGCAGAATCCATTTACTTCAGGTTTTAATTTCATTGATATTCCCATTGCATTACTCCAGTTCTTTCATTCAGAGTAGAGATATACAGCCAACATTTTGTTTTAACTGTGCTGTTTTCACAGTACATTTGTAAGAAACAGATGGCTCTAACATTTAGAAAGTTTGAATCATAAAAAAACCAGCGCAATTACTTAATTACAAGCAAATCACTAGAAGAAGAGATGGTCACATTAACTGTACCTTAGTCCGAAAAGAGAGGAGAAAAATTTTCTCCGGTGCCGGGGATCGAAACCGGATCCTTGGTTCTACCAACCACTGAGCTACGCCCAAGTAAAATCCACAGCACCGTATGATGGCAGTTGACTTAATATATGTCAACATATATGTCGAACTTGAAGTCAGTCGACAAAGCGAAAAACACTAGAGTAGAAGGATTCGATCCGGTGCTGTAGATTGTATTTCAGCATAGCTCAGTGGTTAGAGCACTTGGTACGTATAAAAAAATCTTTTCGCTGTAAGAAAAATCCTAATGTAAACAATAGCACGTGATTGAAGTGAGGCTTCATTGGCCACCGTTTGGCACCATAGATTCTCAGTACGTGTTCCCGCCTACTGTTGTACATTCTGTTTCATGTTAAACATTTCCCGTTACTCATCAAGTAGGCCTAACCTCACTACTATGCATTCGTTTGCTGAGGAAACATTTACTTTATAATTACTACAATTAAATTATTTTCAAGTCTTATGTCTTCACAATGGACAGTTGAGGATACAGAAGCCATACTTAGGTACTACGTGCTTACGTGAACATCTACGAGCTCAAGTGACGCCAGCTTGTTACAAGAACAGACTACCTCGGTATTACTGTTGGTATTCATCCGCGTTCATAGCACATAACAAAATATAAAAATAGCTTTTCTTTTACATAGCGTTTTACACACGAGTGAAGTTAAATGTTTCATCGTATTTAACAATTAGAATTCAATTTTTTATTTCCAAATAATACAAGATTGTGGTTTCCAAATACGAACTATATTTTCCTGCGTCATGCAAGTGTTTCGACTGGGAGCCAATCACGAGTATGACAACAACGTGCTTATGTTTACATTAGGATTTTTCTTACAGCGAAAACAGTATAGAACCACAGTTTAGTATATACAGTCGCGAAGCTCAATACGTAGTAAATATGCAAACATTAGTTAGTTGCTCACCATTAGGATCGCTAATATCGCCTCATTACAGGCAATGCAAAATAGTACCGTCACAGTCTATTGTTTCTAGCACCCTCAAAACTCAAGCTTCGTGACTGTATATAGTAGACTGTGGTAGAACCCGGTTCGATACCCGGCGCCGGAGCGAATTTTTCTCATCTAACAATCATTAAACCGTGAAGTCGATAAAGAATAAAAATGTCTCCCCTCCCTCTAATGTTAAGAAATTATGACAAATCTCTTAATTTCGTTTAATTTCCTAACATTTCATTAGATATTTCCATATATATTTTGTTTTACTTCATAAACGTTTAATTACTGTCATTTTGATGATTATGATCATCACTATAGGCGCCAACTTCGAGGGGGGAGAGCAAGGCACGTGACGTCTTCGTTTTCTTTCCGGTCAATCACAGAACCTGTTTTATTAAACTTATCCACTAACTTTAATATCGCTTTTCGTGTTGGTGCTAGGCTCTCTGGATATTTACGTCCAAATATTTGTCTTGTTCTACTAGACAAATTTCTAACACTGAATTCTGCATCGAATACGAAATTTTATCATTTTCTTACGAGTTATAACTCAGTTACTCTTGTTTTGAATACAAAGAACACCATTTATTACAAATGCCTATATTTCCACTTCACCACAGCCAACTCACTTCTCCGAACCTAGACTTTACATTTGTGCAATTTGAAACACACAATATTCCTTCACAAAGGTATACCCAACACTTGAATACACCTCAAGCTAACCACCTCGGTTCCTCCACCACCACTGTACAGCCAAAGACACAGAAAATAAATAACGCTGTGTCCTTCACTGCACTGTAACATTACCCACACCTCCTACAAATCAAAACAAACAAACAAATCCATGCAACAGAAAAGAAATGTTGTCTTTGTGCAAAAACCAAGGGTCGATGAAAGAACCTCAATTCCAGTATTACAAGACAACACTCTGGCCTTACTACTGGACCTCCAACAAGCAGTTGGACGCGAGACAGTTGTTCTTTCCGATAAGATAGCGTTTCATCTGTTCCTCACATATCATAAATATATATACAAAACATGGAATATGTCCCATATTTTCAAGTAAAATCATTTTGGACTTAGTGGACAAATATAACAATTTACTGAATTGACAGTCTAGATTGGACAAAGTGATAAGTTCCTATTCGTCAAGTTAAATAAAGCCTTCGAAGTTTCCACTGCCAGTATTGTCTTACGTTTTACTTACCTCTGCCTTTGATTTATACATGTTTTTACAGAATCAAAACTAATTACTAGTAAACTTGTAGCACAAATGCTACAATACGTTGAATTATGAAAAAACAAACAAAATTAAACACAATTCATATGACAAAACTAAATTTTGTGAAAAGTTATTCCTTTTTTAAAACAGGATAATGTGATTTAATATACCCCCTCTTAAAACCCTCCCAAAAACAGACCTTTTTTAAAAAATAAACTCTGTCCATTGGAGAACTGTACGTTATGGGCATCAGGAATTGTGCCACATGTTAGTACTGTTTCCTGCCACATAATTTGGAATGGTTTACGACATGCAGGAGTTATCATCAGTCGACGAGTTCAGAATCCCAGGTTTCTTGTGGTTTTCCTCAGGAATAACACAAAGTTGGATAAACATTAAAAAAAAAATCCTCCTGCATTACCATTCAAATAATATTAGACGCAATACGAGTTAAATATGTGCAGCTCTAAGTAATAAAAACTGAATTTCAGCGCGGTTATAGCTTATCCCGACTGCAATTTCTCAGTCTCTGTAGTTGAATGTCAGGATTCCACCATATCCCCTCAAACTAGCATTATGTAACCATTAAGTTGATACTACAATGTTAAATAAATACAGAAACAAAAAAATGTAAATACTAAACACATATGAAAGTCTTCAGTACCACATTAGATATAATTATAGTAACAAAATTCCATTCTTATCCTTTGTTTAAATGTATCAAATCTAAGTGGCTCAACATTCATACATCACATAGCTGAGAAAGGGGGAAAATGTATTGGGTAAGGTGCAACAACAAGAATAGAAACAGCATTCACGAAATTATACTAATCAAAGATGACGATGGTGAATATGACAATGATTATGATGGTATGATAGCAATAATAATCTTAATTTTAGTAACACTAATAATAATAATAATAATAATAATAATAATAATAATAATAATAATAATAATGACAACAGTAATTGTAATAATAATAATAATAATAATAATAATAATAATAATAATGTTTTGTGTGGTATGTTTACGTTTTCCCACAAAAAAAAAATTGAAAATCGAGAAGCAGTATTCTTGTGCAGGGTTGGCGATGTGCAACTTTCTTCTTGTTGCTGCTTCTCTGCATTACATTTGGAATTTTCACAATTCAAGGCTCATTCACAATGAAAATTAAACATAAACACAGGAGTTTGCGATCGGGTTATTTAATGGGGCCATTCACAATGATTTAAATAAACAATGAACACTAACATTACCGTTAGACGATAGCATGAAAGTTTGCAAACTCTAAACTTTCATGTTTACGCTTACGTGATTTCAAAACAACACACAATCACATAGCGCTTCAACAAAATAATATGATGAAATGACGTCGTTGTTATGTTTCCACGGTTACCAAGTATCTTTGAGGTTATATTTATGTTCCCGTCATGAATGGTGTTACGATTTCTTTTTTTAATTTAACGGTAACGTTTGTATTCTTAAGTTAAAGCTGACGTTTTCATTGTGAATGAGGCATTGAGATTATTAATTTAAAATAGTTAATAATACAAATAAATTAATTTTTTTACAATCTATTTTTTCCCCATGATGTGGGTAATGTTACCAACACAACCATACAATATTACGCTAAAATAGAGTCATGCAGACTTCAAAAAAGTAACCAAGATATGGTGGCAGTTCTGGAAAAAAAAATAATGATAAATCTCACAAACAATTCCAAGTTCAATAATATTATTGTCCCAGAAGCTCACATTTTATTGAACATAAGTACAGCAGAACTGTGGGGGAGTAAAACAGTCCGACAATAAGTTTTATTCAGTGGGGGGGTGTGCTGTAGAACCGGAAACGGAAGAAGACGATGCCTCCAAAATCACAAAAAAATAATAGCCACTGAAATAAAATAAACTGGAAGAGAAAGGGAATATGGCAAGTGACGGAGTGAGGAAATAATCCTGCCAGGGTGTCAGCAACAGTCCTACCAACCTAATCTAAACCTGCAACCGTGTGTTGTACAGGTAACAAAAATCGAAGCAATAAGAGAGGACTTCCTACACAACGAGCAAATAGTCTAGAAAATAGTTCGTTTTGATTCAGCAAGTAGAAAAGATGGAGTTTTTCTTGAAAATAGGATCAACCTATCTACTATACTCTACAGAGTCATGATAAACAAGATAAGAAAAAGGCACGCAATGCTTCTCTCTCCGAATAATAATAATAATCATAATAATAGTAATAACAATGAAATAGAGACTCGCTTGATATGCTTTATACAGTTAATGTCACCGCCGCCTTCAGCGGTGTAATATTTACAAGTAATATAGTATAAACAAACTAGTAACATCTCGCTACACACGTTTTCATAAAACATGTGAAGGAAGAGACAAGGCTATTCTTAATCTACTCAAAGTACAAAAACACAACATCTGTCATCTGGCTAGTCGATATATCTCGATCTCTCGTTTGATCCCTTCGATTCATTCCCTTGCTTGTGGGTAGTATAATGTAATATTACGAGTCTTGCTTGCTTCATGCTTCGTTTCGAGAAGGAGAAGAAGAATATCAAGGAAAAAATTGAACAAATAAACTCTATTCATGTAAAAATATTGACGACGCCGTCGCAGCTGCCGCGCCCGTCCTTGTGCTGGATTGGGGGCGGGCAGGTGGGCCCCCCACTTTCACTAGCCCTAACTTATCATGGCAGAGTCCAGAGAGCTGCGGGAATCGCTACTATGTCAGCAGCTTGAAGAACATGATGGCCAGCGAGATGTTGATGAAGAGCACCAGCATCACCAGCTGTTGTCTCGAGAACCAGTCCTGCAAAGCCACACAACAATGATACAGGGTGATCCTTATAAACCTTTACCATTTTATTCAGTTATAACTAGGGCTAGGATTCTTAGGTAAATAAATACAGGATGAATATAGAGTCTTTCCTTGATTATAAACATTTCTTTTGCAAAACGTATTATATGTCTTTCACGCGTTAAATTTTATGTTACCTGGTTAACATGTTTCGGCCTGCTATCGGCCATCATCAGAACTGGTTGTTGCTGGTCTTGGCGCCTTTTGTTTTGTTTCTTGTAGGGGTGTGTTTGTGCAGTGTAATGTGGAATCAAAGAATGTGTGTGTTCTGAAATTGAGTTGTGTGTTGAGAATTTCATTTGGATGTGTTTTTGTGTGTTAAATGTTGTGTTTTATTTAACGACGCTCGCAACTGCAGAGGTTATATCAGCGTCGCCGGATGTGCCGGAATTTTGTCCCGCAGGGGTTCTTTTACATGCCAGTAAATCTACTGACATGAGCCTGTCGCATTTAAGCACACTTAAATACCATCGACCTGGCCCGGGTTCGAACCCGCAACCCTGGGCATAGAAGGCCAGGGCTATACCAACTCGCCAACCAGGTCGACTGTTTTTGTGTGTTTGTATACTTCGTATTGTTCTAGCGTGTTTAGTTTCTGGCTTTTTGGTTGAATATGTAGAATTTCCATGCCTGTGTTTATGTCTCTGTAGGTGTGGTTAGCATTTGTGTTGTGTTCTGCATATGTGGAAGTGTTTTGTAATTTTGTTATGGCTGTGATGTGTTCTTTCTAACGTGTTTGAAATGATGTATTTTATAATACGAGTATATTATAAAGATGACTAATATGAAATTAATTTCATTGTTGTGTTAATACCAGTGTTGTATTGTTTGAAAGTTTAATGTTACTGTGTTTAAAGTTTAGCTTTGATTTGTTTCTTTAATTTTATTATCAATAAAATTTAATATATTGTATAACAAAGGTGACTAATATGAGCTTAATTTCATTGTTGTTGGTTTTATTAAGGGGTCTCATACAGTAGCGGTGCTGCAGATTGTAAACCTTTCACAAATTTTTAAATATCTCAGAGATAATTCAGTGGATCTTTCTCATTTCTCGTACACAAATAAGTGGTATTTGGGCCTCTCGTTTGGCATCAAGAAATTTATAATTATAAAATTAATTTTATTATTTTTATTTACACAATTTAAAGGAAGTAATTTGCTGCTACATAAGAGGACAAACATAGTATCTTCTCAACCACCTGTCAGATTCTAAGTTTCTCTTTTATTTCTGACTCCAGAAATACAGTGTTAGAGGGTGGACCACAGTGAACTTCCTACGTTAAAAAATCTTTGAACTACATTTTTTTATTTTGTCATGAGGAAAAAAGTCGTTTTTATTATACATTATTTAGTTAAACTTTATGAACCTATGCTTATATCCCTACGAAAGTGCTTCATCCTCTACAGTTTGAATGGCTGCAGATATCCTGAAATTTTGAAACAATTTGGAGAAATAGTTCAAGAGATATCTGTTTTTAGTTTGAAAAACTGCAACAAATTATTTCCTTTAAATTTTGAAAATAAAATAATACACTAGGCCTATTATGATAATTATAAATTTATTGATGCCAAATGACAGACCCAAATACAAATCACTTGTGTACAAAATGAGAAAAATCCACTGAATTATCTCTGAGATATTTAAAATTTTGTGGAAGGTTTACAGTCTGCAGCACCGCTACTGTATGAGCCCCCTTAAATGATACATGTTTGTAGCATGTTTTTGGATTTGTTAAGATGGCATGCTTGATATAATTGAAAATATACAATATATAATCGAGACTACGGAATACTCGGGGTAGTCCTATAATGCATCTGTTCTGGATTTTGAAAGCTAAAACTTTGTTACCATCTATCAAATACTAAACATGGATTTCAGAAATTATTTCAGGAATGTTCGTAAGATGACACGGTATCAGTTGGCAGAACACACAAGAACGAAATGAATTATTTTATATGAGTAATACAACACGTTTCTACCGATCGAATTGGGTTAGACGGTAATATTTGAGACTCGCATTCGGAAGGTCTAGGTTCAACCTCCTGGCCGGCCAATCTGACTGAAGTTTTTCATGGCTTCCCTCAGTCAGAAAGGCAAATGCCACGATTCATCACCGCTTCAATCACCAATATCATAAATATCAATCAAAACCTAAAATCAGTTACATGATCACAAGCCATCTATAACACACGGCAATAGAAACAGAAACTCAACAATAGTAAAAAAAAAACGGCCTTCTGAAATACCCAAAGATTCTACACACGCCTATGACCACAGATGTTAAATGCGTGTAAATAAACTTAACAAAAAAAAAACATATTTTGTAAGTCGAATAAAATCAAATATAGTTTTGTTTGTAATGAATTTAATTGGTTTTGAATCTTAAATTACCTGAAATCAAGTAACCAAGTAGATCTTCTAAGTATCCTGAGTGAAACCAGCATAATAAATAAGAAAAGCATGAGTAAAACAAGCATAGTAACTGAAACAATTGGTAGAGATAGGGCCAACTAGGAAGACGTCTCGAAAGGGGAAACGAGATGTAGAAGTGAGAGCTCTGACTCCTCCTCCAGAAGGCTTTGGAAAACGTACTGGCCATCTCAAACATTTCATGGCGCTCGATGCAGGAAAGTCTGAGTAACTCTGTGATAGTTCAGACTGCCATATTATTTTTTAAGAGTTCGTGATGAAGACTAGATTTATTGCTTTCCATACTTTAGCAAAATATAAAAGAACGTGCGTCTCATCAGAGAACAATACTAGTAACATTTTGCACTGGTGTGCACTTCTGGGTGGTATGCATAAAGTTGTAGTATTACCTTTTGCTTTGAGTGTAGAAGATACTTGAAGTAGAAGTATATACTTCGTTTTGTATGCATAAACCTGACACTACGAAGTATGTACTATGCGGCGGTAGTATAAACTATCAAGATATTCGATTATATCGATTATCGACAGTATTTCAGGTTTATTCTCGAAGATTCGTTAGTTTTCACTTTCCATTCATGCATTTATATTAATTTCTTGGTAGGGAAAATTGATTGTCATCCTTAAAATTTAGTTATTTTAACAAGAAAATGGACAATTACGACGAAGTGATTAGTGTAATGAGAAAGAAGGAGAACAACAGATGTTTGTTAAAGTACTAAAAGAATACCCAGCATTATTAACAAGTTGTAAATTCCTGTTGCAAGAATGATAAAGAAAAAGCCATCCGGACTATGAAAATTGAGGTTGAAGTTTACAGCGGGGGAAGTTGACGAAAAGCAAATTGTTAACAAAATAAATAACATGAAATGTAATGTAAAGTCAAAATCAAACGGGTCCTAAATGTTATTAATTAAATTTATATGTAATTTAAAATATTGTAGGCATACGGAGTTTTTCCACGTAAATTATATATACTATAAATTATTATTATTATTGTTATCCAAATATTGAAACCCTATTTTACCTTTGGTATATTAGGGTTGTAGTTTGTTACATGTGAAATACATTATGTAGTGATAATACACAATTTTAAAGAATTAATAGTAGGTGTGAATCATAGTTACAATATAAATACACTAATTAAGAGACAGTAAACAATAATAAATACGTTATGCAATAATTACTTTCAGTTAAAACAAAATGAAATAAAATTAGAAATTATAATCGAAGGTGTAGAGAAATTGCAAGATTATTACATTAATTTGTGATCTTATACATAATTTTAAGCAATATTAATGAGATAATGCACAGAATTGGCGTAGTTACAAATAAAACACCTATTATATAGTTGGTTTGCGATAGTAAAGAAAAAATAAAAACAAAATTACTTATGGTTACAAACTATATACCTGTCATCAAATACTCAACAATAGTAAAATCTATAATACAAACATAGTTATTGTTGTTATTACTATTATTATGTCCCAAAGATAGACACCTTGTTTTACATAGTGCATTAGGATTTTATAACATCATTAATTTATATACAATTAATAGCTACAGTCTTGCGTGGATGTGGTGTATAAACTCTGTGAATTGTTTGTAACAACATTTTTTTTCTAAGAAAATGGTAAAGGGGTGTGCAGTAATTTAAATTGCAGTCCGAGATATGATATCTTAAAAAGTGTCTTTTCCTTTCGAACACTGGACAGTGAAAAATCAAATGTTCAACAGTCTGATTCTCTTTGCATATGCACAGAGATTCTTCTGCACTTTTACATCATAGAATAATTTTGCTAAAATATATTATGTTTAATAACAATAATGAACATCAACTGAGTGATATAATTTCAGTTAAGTTATCTCAAAATCATCCCATTACAAAAATTGATCATATGACATTTTATACTTATAAAACCTATATAACATCTTATAATAATGTTCTGATGGTTCCCGTCTTTCCTTGTAGGATTTTGCAACTCGAATTTGCATGAATTCTGTCATCTTAAATTGTGCAAACACTTATGCTAAGTCTCAAATAGAGCAGACTACGATGTTTCTTAGTTTATACTTAGAAGTAGATGTATATACTTCTTGTTATGCATATAAATAGTTTATACTACCAATTCTAGCATAAACTAAACACTGCTTTCCAGATCAACTTTCTGCTATCGCAGGAAAGAATTTACTATGGGTTTTTGTACATAAAGATCGTAGTATATACTACGAAAACCTTAGCAATAGCATTTACTTCAACTTTATGCATACCAGCCTTTGAGTAGGTTTGCTACAAGAATGGGGGGAGGGTTGGATTAAAATACGCATGCGCGGCCAGACGTCTTCATACTTGGATACATCTCTACTAGCCAAAACGAATGTAAGAAATGAAATTAGCTAAACAAGTAAAATGTTAAGATAAAGAAACAAAGTGAAATAAGCCTGTTGTTTTTTATGAGTTAGAGATAGTATATTTTAGCTACACAACATTAAAAACATGGCACTTCAAAAACAAAATTTAGCATTTTATACCAGATTTAATGGTAGAATTTAACATTTTACAGCATCTTGCTAAAATATACCATCTCTAGTTATAGTGTTAAAATAAAATCCTAGTGAGTGTATGATCACTGACGAAAGCTTGACACAGAAGAAAATCGTCGGAATAACCATCCGACGTAAAGTATAGTACGTCACAATAAAATCAGTGTTAAAAGTGAAAAAGGAACCTATTGTCCAGTAGAAAAGAGGTAGAGCCCGGACGAGAAGTTATGGCACCAGCGCGAGGGACGTATTTTAGTTCGTTTGCTTGGACTCGCCCTCACACTCAACTGGAGGGGTGTTGGGTTAGTTGGTTACTAGGATTCCGAGTGTTCAGATCGTTCTGCTACTACCGCTATTGCTAATACTGAAAACATTGTCCTTCTGAGCGCCCTCATTATGGCAGTGTCTAAGGTGTGAAATCATAGAGTAGTTCATAGTCAAGGACATGAAATAGCATACAATGTATGGAAATTCATGTCAGAAGAGGCTGTAAATGGAATACCAATTCCATTTAAAAGCGTGTGTGCAAGAGTGCTGGCTGCCACTGGTATTTCAAAGCGAACCTTGGCAAGAATCAGGAAAGAAGGGAAAATATTGAGGCAGAACAGCAGATCTTTCTCCAGTCTGGAAAAATCACAGCCGAAGAAGAAGATTGTTGCAGCTGTAGACAGTTTTGATGAGGAAGTCCTAAGAAGACTCATCTATAATTTCTACGCTACGCACAAGCAGAGGCCGACTCTGCAATCGCTTCTTCCAAGAATGGATATCAGTGTATGATTATGTGAAGAAAGTAGAGAACAATTACATTGAAAGTGAGCACGTGATGGACAGTATTTTGGAGAACATTTCCATAAACTTAGGGACATCTGATTCCAGCCAGATCAGTCGTCTGATTCGGATGGAGAATAATAATATAAAGATGGAATAGCGAGTGTAATTTCATTAGGTACCTTCGGACTCTTGAGTAGGAAAGTGGTGATACTAAGGTAAGACGAATGTTTTTAGAAAGAGATGAAACGGATATGCCTGCAGCTCTGAGCTTGAGAACCGTAACCCAAACAACCCCCACTCCTCTACCCTGCTGGCCGGCAATTTAAAACTTCGCGCAGGTTGGTGCCATAACATCTCGTCTCAGCTCTACAACAGTATTTTTACTTTCGCGTTGAATCTGCATTATTCTATACAGGGTGTTTCATCAATCTAAGCACAGATTGCAAGAGTGAATAGAGGACAATGAAACAAGGCAAAAAATCCTAATAAACATAAGTTCGGAAACCAACCGATTCCTAAATATGTCATTACTATGATCACCAACTGAATACTTATACAGGGTGGAAGTGAAATAACCTTCCAGATTGAAAGGGACCATAGGGTGCACTAAAATTAATAGAAAACCTATATTACGTTTTGTGATTAGCCTAAATGCACGGTTAATTAGAAAATTAAGTTCGAAGTTTCAGCAGTCCGACAACATCGCCGCGAACACACGCTTCTCGTGATACAGATGTAAGAGGTCAACGAACTCGGTAACTCTGTGTGTTTCGCTAGATGAGCTGTTCTCTGGCGCTGTGTTGGAAGCAACTCGCAGCGTGCAGATACTTTGATTTAGAGGTTTTTAAAAGTAAATTTACACGAAAACCGTCCACGATATTGAAATACGCCAGAGAGATAAATTACTCTTCATTAGTTTTCCTATTGATATGAATAAAAATCACGATCCTTCTCACAGGACTTACCGAATAAAAGGTTGTTAAACATTAGAGAGAAAAAAAAAATTTTTTTCTGACTATTACACTTTTACTACGTCATACCACTTTTGACCAATAAAACGGTAAGAAAGGACATCTTTCAACCAATCATGGCTGCTTTTCGCACAATTTTATTGCGTCCCTAGCATTTGTTTAATTTTATTGCGTCCCTAGCATTTGTTTAATTTTATCGCGTCCCTAGCATTTGTTTATTTTTATCACTACCCTAGCATTTGTTTCTTTGTTTGCCAACATTTCAAACTGCACTGGTCTGGACGTCAAAAAAAAAAAAAAAAAAAAAGAAAATTACAAACCACTCCAGTCGATGCACATCACTTTCAAATATGACTCACATTGGCATTCAAGAACAAGAATTAATAAAGATCACTGGTCATAGCTATGCATCTTCCCTGAAACTCTATTTACAAATAAATGAAGCGCACCATTCGGAAATCCTGAATAAGTTGAGGGATACACCATGTACATCACCGAGTTCCACTTCTTTTACGCACACGTCCAATATAACATCAAGTGAACCACCAACCACTAAAACATTCAAATTTGAAAATTGTACCTACTTTCAATAATTGTTTCTTTTAAAATTATTCATGTTTATTTTTTATTTCATTTCGTTAATTAAAATGTTTCTTGTTTATTTCATCATCCCTAATTAAAACTTTTCTAACACTCGTTTATATTATCTAGGTGTTGTTTGTTATAGCTTCTGCTATATGATATTATGAATAGTCACGTATCAGAGATTGTTTAATACTAACATTTATTGAAAATCGTCTGTCAAGTGCCGTTGATTACTGGGATCCGGATAATTGAAGTGGAATGCAACTGTTTTAATAAAAATGAAACTAAATTAACAAAGCCTTTTTGACCAGTAACCGTCCACAGAGTTCAATGAAGATTCCATAGTTGGCACAACTGATAAGAAAACAGCTATTCATAACACACTACTGCCATCTATTAGCGTAATATTTATAATGTTGAGATGGTACAAATTTGAAGACAGTTTTGTATTTTCGTAAGTCAATATTTTATTGTATTGGAGTACTTCGTTACTTCTAATCTTTATATACTTTCTTCTAATCGTGTAATAGTCAATTAAATCCCACTCGAGTTTTTATTTTCTCTAGATAAATCAAAACCTCTAGTGAGATTACTGTTGAAAAAACTATTAACTTTCCACCAATATGGTGGTATAGTTTTTTTTGCTACATACAACATGAGCTATTCGCTCTAAAAATCTGCAAGACTATTTCACTTCCACTCTGTATAACATTTGCATCTAATTTCTTTCCTTGAAGAGTTAATATTTGTACGTACCTCCATTATTTGCAACATTAGCTACGCTATATTTTGGATTATTCGCCTCTTTGGGATGCTGAAGAAAATTGATTGGATTGGAAAGAAAAGTTATGTTATGTTTTATTTAACGACGCTCGCAACTGCAGAGGTTATATCAGCGTCGCCGGATGTGCCGGAATTTTGTCCCGCAGAAGTTCTTTTACATGCCAGTAAA